>JAUPFT010000024.1:0-5000 GCA_036936625.1 Parnassius smintheus behrii
TTTCCATAAACCACGTGGTCGGCCATCTTGGAAACCAGAAGCGCGCGGCTGGTTCTGAAAGTGGATTTTTAAGGACATTCATCAGCCAAATTTTCCTATGTAAACAGATTTTCCCGAACTTGCATCGTTTAGCTAGAAATTGAAATTTCTTCATATTTTAATAAGGTACTGTACTTTCCAAATTTAATATCTCCTGAAGGGATAGTCCAAAAATTATGATTTTAGTGTCAGTAGATAGTGTATTTCATACACTACAAAGCCTCAAAATTTTATAATTTTCTGCTAAGTAGTTCAAAAGTTGCAAACTTTTTTCCAAAATTTAAAATTGTTTTCCGATAAAAAGTTCAATTTTTCCACTTTCAAGTCTAATTATCTCAGAAACGGTGCAAGATAGGTCAAATCTGACATCATTTTCGGAAGGTATATATAATATATATTATATATATAATATATATTATATATCCCTCTGGAACTTCAGAACCCCCCCACCCCCCACCCCCTGCGTCGAAGTTGATGATCCCATAGGACTAAAAACTGAATTTAATTTTGTGAAGAGACTTTGAGACTATAAAATGGCACCACCTTATAGTTAAACTAGTGCAATTAATTCTACTTACTTAATAAACACTTTTCAAACCCAAACATCAACTAATTATAGACAATTTTTTTTTTTTTTTTTTTTAAACTTATAAATCTTGAGTCATAAACTTTATATACAAACTCATGTGTTCTGTGTAAATATGGCGCCGTCGCAGGGTGAAACTCCTTCCCTCCCGGCCTCAGCCGAGGAGGTCAAGGACTTAGTATCGTTCACCAGTGTCATCAACCAGCTGACCTCATGTGTTGGCGCCGCCATTAATGAAGGGAAAAGCGTAACTGCGGCTAATAAACGCTTAATAAGTCTGGCCATGGAGGAAATCCGGCGGGCCACCAGAACCCTTAACAGCGTTAGCACCACTGCCTCCTCCAGCACATCAGCCCTGGGGGAAATTAAGGAGGAAATTAAGGCGTGTGTCCGGGAAGAGATGGCCAGCTTTAAAAAGTTGGTCAATACTACTGTGAAAAAACCAACGTACGCCCAGGCTGCTGCTGCAGCCAGCGGGGTATCGTCGTCGACGGGAGGGCTCGCCCCCCGTGCTGCACCACCTACTTCAAAGCCTGCAATTATAATCACCCCAGCTAAGGATGTGAAAACGCGTCAGGAGGCTGTGGAAATTTTTAAAAAGTGTATCTCCTATAGGAACTCTACTTATGCGCCTGCAAGAGTACAACCTGTCTCCAATAATAAACTCCGTGTGGAGTTTGAGAACGCGACTCAAAGGGATGACACACTCACCAGGCTCGAGAATAGCAAGGAGGTAAGAGCAGAACCCGTGCGCATGCTCAAGCCTATGGTCATCCTGAAGGGCATCTCCAAGGATGTTCCTTCGGAGGACCTGGTTAAGCTAATCAGCACTCAGAATCCTGAATTAGCCCACCTGATTAACAGTGAGAGTAGTGACAGTGAGAACTTCCGACTCCGTTTTAAACGTGCAAACCGCAATAGCAACCTATATAACGCGGTATTCCTGGCAGAGGCTAAAATATATCGTAAGATTCTCGACTTGGGGAGGGTTTGTGTAGACCACCAGAGGGTCACTGTGAACAGCTTCTCCCCATTTTTACAGTGCCACAAGTGCCTTCAGTTTGGGCACATGAGATCAAAATGCACATCAGAGGATAGTCCTTGCTCGCATTGCGCTAGCAAGGAACACCAGATCGATAAATGCCCTGTTAAGAATAATCCCAATAGTGCTAAATGCTTTAATTGCTCATCCCACAATGCCAAGTTTAATTTGAAAGATGACTGCAAACATACCGCCAATTCAGATAAATGCCCCAGACTGCGAGCCATGAAAGACAGAATTATCCAAAGAATCGATTATGGATTTACATCATAAAAGTATTAAATTTTTGCAGTGCAATATTGATCGCTCGAAGAACAGTCTACACGAATTATTAGTATCTTTCATGGCTGCCAGCCATGACATCGTCTTATTATCAGAACCGTATGTTGGATCGGGTCTGGAACTTAAAGCTATTCACGGTGTCCAAATTATACAGTTCCCATCACCGGATGCTAGGGTTAAGGCCTGCATTCTTGTTAGGCCTGGGTGTGGCTCCATAATAGGGCTTACACAATACTCCACACCTAATCTCTGTGTAGCTCGCCTCTCAGCTGGGAATCGTGTTATATATATAGCATCAGTATACATCGAACCGGACAGAGATGAGTCAGCCACTCTGGACAAATTGGATGCCTTTCTCAAGGCAACAGGCGACTCACCTAAAATAATTGGGGGTGACTTTAACGGTTGGCATCCTGTTTGGGGCAGCCCAGTCGCCAATGCTAGGGGTGGGGACGTGGTTGACCTAGTGTATGGCAATGGGTTGGTCGTCTGTAACACTGGCGAATCGCCTACGTTTGAGACAATCACCCATGGCCGGCACCGGGTGTCGATCATTGACATCACACTAGCATCTGAATCGATATACCATCTCGTATCGAAATGGCAGGTCAACCCCCAAATATGCACCTCATCTCAACACAATGCCATAGAATTTTGTCTTAATAGTCCCAAATCTGATTTATACACAAATAACAACACATCCACCTTCATTTATAAATCAAAAAAGGCTTGTTGGCCTATATTTAATGAAACACTACATTTACACATGCTACAATCCGACATCTTGGACACCAACATATCTGCCCTGAATCCCTCTGAGCTGGATGATCTCATAGCCAAAGTTGTGGAGATTATCCACATTGCTTGTCGTAAAAGCATGCGAATGGGAGGAAAGGGGGGGAAATACAAGCCCCCTTGGTGGTCTGAAGAGCTAGAGGCTCAGAAACTTGAAATAATAAAATTGCATCATCGCATACAGGAAGCCAAGAGACGCGGTCTAGCCATAGAGGACTTAGTTGAGCAACACATAACACTCAAAACAGCATACACACAAAATTTAAGAGCTGAGTCCACCAGAAACTTTAGGGATTTTTGCAGCCTCCAAACCAAGGAGAATGTTTGGTCCCTAACTAACAGATTGTTAAAAGAGTCCACTGCTAGACGTCCACCAACTACTTTAAAAATAAATAACAAGTTCACGGCTGATAATTATGAAACTGCAACCGCGTTGCTCGACCACTTTTATCCCTCCGATCTACCCAACACCGATCCCCGACATCATGAGCTATTAGCCCATCTTGATGATATATTGGACACTAATGACGAGCCGCCCTTCACTTCAGAGGAGGTGCTGGAGCACTTGAGTCTTATGAACCCCAACAAGGCCCCGGGGTTGGACAACCTAACCTCGGATATTTGTCTTCAGTTCGCTAAGAATTACCCACAATTATTAACTGATATATTGAACAGATGCCTTGCGCTCCAGCATTTTCCTGACTGCTGGAAGGTGGCTTATGTCAAAATCATTCCTAAACCAAGCAAGAGCGACTACGGAGAATTAAACTCTTTTCGACCTATTGGGCTGCTGCCTGTGTTTGGCAAACTGCTGGAAAGACTTTTCATCAAGCGCGTCACTTACTGGGCGGATAACAACAGCCATAGCTGTCCACGACAGTTTGGTTTCCGTGAGCAAACCAATTCGACCATGGCCATCGACACTGCGCTTGACGTGATCCGTCGGGCTAAAGGCAATGGAGAATTGGTAATTGCATTCTCCTTGGACATCAAAGCGGCTTTCGATAATGCCTGGTGGCCGGCACTGTTCCACAGGCTGAGAACAATTAATTGCCCACGCAACATCTATGGACTCATTCGTAGTTACGTTCGGAACCGCATGGTGACTCTTGATCACGCCGGGGTCAGAGTCACCAAGATGATGACCAAGGGGTGCATCCAGGGCTCTGCTTGCGGCCCAGTATTGTGGAACATCATTCTCGATGAACTGCTTGGTGCGGAACTTCCGGCAGGTTGCCATATACAGGCATATGCAGATGATGTGTTTTTAGTTGTTGCAGCTAAAGAGGTCCACCGGCTGGAGAGTGCAGCTAACGCTGCGCTCTCGCATATAACTGACTGGGGGTCAAGTGTAAAATTGGTGTTTGGTCCCTCTAAAACACAAATGATCGCGTTTACACCTGGTGCAAAGGCTGCAAAAATCATTATGGATGGACACACTTTAAAATTTTCCCCTGATATCAAATTGTTGGGTGTCATACTGGATGAAAAACTGCTATTCAATAAGCACATCCGGTATGTCATCAGCAAGGCGATTAAAATTTTCAACAAACTTTGTTTATACACCAGACCTACCTGGGGTGCTCACCCGGAGAATATACGCGCCATATACCAACACGTAATCGTACCTATTGTTACATATGCCGCTGGTATATGGGGACATGTCGTCTCGAAGAGAGGGGTCAGAAAGCGGCTGGAGAGTATGCAGCGAGGATTTGCCATCAAGGCGATTAAAGCATTTCGTACGGTCTCTACGACAGCTGCTCTGGCCCTAGCACAATTCATACCACTTGACCTAAAAATCAAGGAGGTTCATGCGGTGGAAAAGACTAGATTGTCTCGCACATCAGACTTTCTACCGCATGACATAACTTTTGAAAAACCAACTGCACCACACAAACTCTTGCACCCAAGTAAGAGGATCACTATTGATTATAACACCGTACACAGCCAGCAAGAGGTGGACACCGTCATCAGTCCTGACTCGGTCTGTATTTACACAGACGGCAGTAAGCAAGAGGACGGGGCGGTTGGGGCTGCCTTCGTTTGCTACGTGCCGGCGGTCAATTCACCCATCACTATTGTTAAGAAATATAAATTGCATGACTCATGTTCGGTGTTCCAGGCTGAGCTGCTTGCCATTTATAAGGCTTGCTACTGGACACTCAACAATAATAACAAGGAAACTGTCATATTCTCTGACTCACTTTCCTCTATCAAAGCCCTACAAAATAGAAGCAACACACACCCTATTGT
>JAUPFT010000024.1:10000-32500 GCA_036936625.1 Parnassius smintheus behrii
CCTAACCTAACCTAACCTAACCTAACCTAACCTAACCTAACCTAACCTAACCTAACCTAACCTAACCTAACCTAACCTAACCTAACCTAACCTAACCTAACCTAACCTAACCTAACCTAACCTAACCTAACCTAACCTAACCTAACCTAACCTAACCTAACCTAACCTAACCTAACCTAACCTAACCTAACCTAACCTAACCTAACCTAACCTAACCTAACCTAACCTAACCTAACCTAACCTAACCTAACCTAACCTAACCTAACCTAACCTAACCTAACCTAACCTAACCTAACCTAACCTAACCTAACCTAACCTAACCTAACCTAACCTAACCTAACCTAACCTAACCTAACCTAACCTAACCTAACCTAACCTAACCTAACCTAACCTAACCTAACCTAACCTAACCTAACCTAACCTAACCTAACCTAACCTAACCTAACCTAACCTAACCTAACCTAACCTAACCTAACCTAACCTAACCTAACCTAACCTAACCTAACCTAACCTAACCTAACCTAACCTAACCTAACCTAACCTAACCTAACCTAACCTAACCTAACCTAACCTAACCTAACCTAACCTAACCTAACCTAACCTAACCTAACCTAACCTAACCTAACCTAACCTAACCTAACCTAACCTAACCTAACCTAACCTAACCTAACCTAACCTAACCTAACCTAACCTAACCTAACCTAACCTAACCTAACCTAACCTAACCTAACCTAACCTAACCTAACCTAACCTAACCTAACCTAACCTAACCTAACCTAACCTAACCTAACCTAACCTAACCTAACCTAACCTAACCTAACCTAACCTAACCTAACCTAACCTAACCTAACCTAACCTAACCTAACCTAACCTAACCTAACCTAACCTAACCTAACCTAACCTAACCTAACCTAACCTAACCTAACCTAACCTAACCTAACCTAACCTAACCTAACCTAACCTAACCTAACCTAACCTAACCTAACCTAACCTAACCTAACCTAACCTAACCTAACCTAACCTAACCTAACCTAACCTAACCTAACCTAACCTAACCTAACCTAACCTAACCTAACCTAACCTAACCTAACCTAACCTAACCTAACCTAACCTAACCTAACCTAACCTAACCTAACCTAACCTAACCTAACCTAACCTAACCTAACCTAACCTAACCTAACCTAACCTAACCTAACCTAACCTAACCTAACCTAACCTAACCTAACCTAACCTAACCTAACCTAACCTAACCTAACCTAACCTAACCTAACCTAACCTAACCTAACCTAACCTAACCTAACCTAACCTAACCTAACCTAACCTAACCTAACCTAACCTAACCTAACCTAACCTAACCTAACCTAACCTAACCTAACCTAACCTAACCTAACCTAACCTAACCTAACCTAACCTAACCTAACCTAACCTAACCTAACCTAACCTAACCTAACCTAACCTAACCTAACCTAACCTAACCTAACCTAACCTAACCTAACCTAACCTAACCTAACCTAACCTAACCTAACCTAACCTAACCTAACCTAACCTAACCTAACCTAACCTAACCTAACCTAACCTAACCTAACCTAACCTAACCTAACCTAACCTAACCTAACCTAACCTAACCTAACCTAACCTAACCTAACCTAACCTAACCTAACCTAACCTAACCTAACCTAACCTAACCTAACCTAACCTAACCTAACCTAACCTAACCTAACCTAACCTAACCTAACCTAACCTAACCTAACCTAACCTAACCTAACCTAACCTAACCTAACCTAACCTAACCTAACCTAACCTAACCTAACCTAACCTAACCTAACCTAACCTAACCTAACCTAACCTAACCTAACCTAACCTAACCTAACCTAACCTAACCTAACCTAACCTAACCTAACCTAACCTAACCTAACCTAACCTAACCTAACCTAACCTAACCTAACCTAACCTAACCTAACCTAACCTAACCTAACCTAACCTAACCTAACCTAACCTAACCTAACCTAACCTAACCTAACCTAACCTAACCTAACCTAACCTAACCTAACCTAACCTAACCTAACCTAACCTAACCTAACCTAACCTAACCTAACCTAACCTAACCTAACCTAACCTAACCTAACCTAACCTAACCTAACCTAACCTAACCTAACCTAACCTAACCTAACCTAACCTAACCTAACCTAACCTAACCTAACCTAACCTAACCTAACCTAACCTAACCTAACCTAACCTAACCTAACCTAACCTAACCTAACCTAACCTAACCTAACCTAACCTAACCTAACCTAACCTAACCTAACCTAACCTAACCTAACCTAACCTAACCTAACCTAACCTAACCTAACCTAACCTAACCTAACCTAACCTAACCTAACCTAACCTAACCTAACCTAACCTAACCTAACCTAACCTAACCTAACCTAACCTAACCTAACCTAACCTAACCTAACCTAACCTAACCTAACCTAACCTAACCTAACCTAACCTAACCTAACCTAACCTAACCTAACCTAACCTAACCTAACCTAACCTAACCTAACCTAACCTAACCTAACCTAACCTAACCTAACCTAACCTAACCTAACCTAACCTAACCTAACCTAACCTAACCTAACCTAACCTAACCTAACCTAACCTAACCTAACCTAACCTAACCTAACCTAACCTAACCTAACCTAACCTAACCTAACCTAACCTAACCTAACCTAACCTAACCTAACCTAACCTAACCTAACCTAACCTAACCTAACCTAACCTAACCTAACCTAACCTAACCTAACCTAACCTAACCTAACCTAACCTAACCTAACCTAACCTAACCTAACCTAACCTAACCTAACCTAACCTAACCTAACCTAACCTAACCTAACCTAACCTAACCTAACCTAACCTAACCTAACCTAACCTAACCTAACCTAACCTAACCTAACCTAACCTAACCTAACCTAACCTAACCTAACCTAACCTAACCTAACCTAACCTAACCTAACCTAACCTAACCTAACCTAACCTAACCTAACCTAACCTAACCTAACCTAACCTAACCTAACCTAACCTAACCTAACCTAACCTAACCTAACCTAACCTAACCTAACCTAACCTAACCTAACCTAACCTAACCTAACCTAACCTAACCTAACCTAACCTAACCTAACCTAACCTAACCTAACCTAACCTAACCTAACCTAACCTAACCTAACCTAACCTAACCTAACCTAACCTAACCTAACCTAACCTAACCTAACCTAACCTAACCTAACCTAACCTAACCTAACCTAACCTAACCTAACCTAACCTAACCTAACCTAACCTAACCTAACCTAACCTAACCTAACCTAACCTAACCTAACCTAACCTAACCTAACCTAACCTAACCTAACCTAACCTAACCTAACCTAACCTAACCTAACCTAACCTAACCTAACCTAACCTAACCTAACCTAACCTAACCTAACCTAACCTAACCTAACCTAACCTAACCTAACCTAACCTAACCTAACCTAACCTAACCTAACCTAACCTAACCTAACCTAACCTAACCTAACCTAACCTAACCTAACCTAACCTAACCTAACCTAACCTAACCTAACCTAACCTAACCTAACCTAACCTAACCTAACCTAACCTAACCTAACCTAACCTAACCTAACCTAACCTAACCTAACCTAACCTAACCTAACCTAACCTAACCTAACCTAACCTAACCTAACCTAACCTAACCTAACCTAACCTAACCTAACCTAACCTAACCTAACCTAACCTAACCTAACCTAACCTAACCTAACCTAACCTAACCTAACCTAACCTAACCTAACCTAACCTAACCTAACCTAACCTAACCTAACCTAACCTAACCTAACCTAACCTAACCTAACCTAACCTAACCTAACCTAACCTAACCTAACCTAACCTAACCTAACCTAACCTAACCTAACCTAACCTAACCTAACCTAACCTAACCTAACCTAACCTAACCTAACCTAACCTAACCTAACCTAACCTAACCTAACCTAACCTAACCTAACCTAACCTAACCTAACCTAACCTAACCTAACCTAACCTAACCTAACCTAACCTAACCTAACCTAACCTAACCTAACCTAACCTAACCTAACCTAACCTAACCTAACCTAACCTAACCTAACCTAACCTAACCTAACCTAACCTAACCTAACCTAACCTAACCTAACCTAACCTAACCTAACCTAACCTAACCTAACCTAACCTAACCTAACCTAACCTAACCTAACCTAACCTAACCTAACCTAACCTAACCTAACCTAACCTAACCTAACCTAACCTAACCTAACCTAACCTAACCTAACCTAACCTAACCTAACCTAACCTAACCTAACCTAACCTAACCTAACCTAACCTAACCTAACCTAACCTAACCTAACCTAACCTAACCTAACCTAACCTAACCTAACCTAACCTAACCTAACCTAACCTAACCTAACCTAACCTAACCTAACCTAACCTAACCTAACCTAACCTAACCTAACCTAACCTAACCTAACCTAACCTAACCTAACCTAACCTAACCTAACCTAACCTAACCTAACCTAACCTAACCTAACCTAACCTAACCTAACCTAACCTAACCTAACCTAACCTAACCTAACCTAACCTAACCTAACCTAACCTAACCTAACCTAACCTAACCTAACCTAACCTAACCTAACCTAACCTAACCTAACCTAACCTAACCTAACCTAACCTAACCTAACCTAACCTAACCTAACCTAACCTAACCTAACCTAACCTAACCTAACCTAACCTAACCTAACCTAACCTAACCTAACCTAACCTAACCTAACCTAACCTAACCTAACCTAACCTAACCTAACCTAACCTAACCTAACCTAACCTAACCTAACCTAACCTAACCTAACCTAACCTAACCTAACCTAACCTAACCTAACCTAACCTAACCTAACCTAACCTAACCTAACCTAACCTAACCTAACCTAACCTAACCTAACCTAACCTAACCTAACCTAACCTAACCTAACCTAACCTAACCTAACCTAACCTAACCTAACCTAACCTAACCTAACCTAACCTAACCTAACCTAACCTAACCTAACCTAACCTAACCTAACCTAACCTAACCTAACCTAACCTAACCTAACCTAACCTAACCTAACCTAACCTAACCTAACCTAACCTAACCTAACCTAACCTAACCTAACCTAACCTAACCTAACCTAACCTAACCTAACCTAACCTAACCTAACCTAACCTAACCTAACCTAACCTAACCTAACCTAACCTAACCTAACCTAACCTAACCTAACCTAACCTAACCTAACCTAACCTAACCTAACCTAACCTAACCTAACCTAACCTAACCTAACCTAACCTAACCTAACCTAACCTAACCTAACCTAACCTAACCTAACCTAACCTAACCTAACCTAACCTAACCTAACCTAACCTAACCTAACCTAACCTAACCTAACCTAACCTAACCTAACCTAACCTAACCTAACCTAACCTAACCTAACCTAACCTAACCTAACCTAACCTAACCTAACCTAACCTAACCTAACCTAACCTAACCTAACCTAACCTAACCTAACCTAACCTAACCTAACCTAACCTAACCTAACCTAACCTAACCTAACCTAACCTAACCTAACCTAACCTAACCTAACCTAACCTAACCTAACCTAACCTAACCTAACCTAACCTAACCTAACCTAACCTAACCTAACCTAACCTAACCTAACCTAACCTAACCTAACCTAACCTAACCTAACCTAACCTAACCTAACCTAACCTAACCTAACCTAACCTAACCTAACCTAACCTAACCTAACCTAACCTAACCTAACCTAACCTAACCTAACCTAACCTAACCTAACCTAACCTAACCTAACCTAACCTAACCTAACCTAACCTAACCTAACCTAACCTAACCTAACCTAACCTAACCTAACCTAACCTAACCTAACCTAACCTAACCTAACCTAACCTAACCTAACCTAACCTAACCTAACCTAACCTAACCTAACCTAACCTAACCTAACCTAACCTAACCTAACCTAACCTAACCTAACCTAACCTAACCTAACCTAACCTAACCTAACCTAACCTAACCTAACCTAACCTAACCTAACCTAACCTAACCTAACCTAACCTAACCTAACCTAACCTAACCTAACCTAACCTAACCTAACCTAACCTAACCTAACCTAACCTAACCTAACCTAACCTAACCTAACCTAACCTAACCTAACCTAACCTAACCTAACCTAACCTAACCTAACCTAACCTAACCTAACCTAACCTAACCTAACCTAACCTAACCTAACCTAACCTAACCTAACCTAACCTAACCTAACCTAACCTAACCTAACCTAACCTAACCTAACCTAACCTAACCTAACCTAACCTAACCTAACCTAACCTAACCTAACCTAACCTAACCTAACCTAACCTAACCTAACCTAACCTAACCTAACCTAACCTAACCTAACCTAACCTAACCTAACCTAACCTAACCTAACCTAACCTAACCTAACCTAACCTAACCTAACCTAACCTAACCTAACCTAACCTAACCTAACCTAACCTAACCTAACCTAACCTAACCTAACCTAACCTAACCTAACCTAACCTAACCTAACCTAACCTAACCTAACCTAACCTAACCTAACCTAACCTAACCTAACCTAACCTAACCTAACCTAACCTAACCTAACCTAACCTAACCTAACCTAACCTAACCTAACCTAACCTAACCTAACCTAACCTAACCTAACCTAACCTAACCTAACCTAACCTAACCTAACCTAACCTAACCTAACCTAACCTAACCTAACCTAACCTAACCTAACCTAACCTAACCTAACCTAACCTAACCTAACCTAACCTAACCTAACCTAACCTAACCTAACCTAACCTAACCTAACCTAACCTAACCTAACCTAACCTAACCTAACCTAACCTAACCTAACCTAACCTAACCTAACCTAACCTAACCTAACCTAACCTAACCTAACCTAACCTAACCTAACCTAACCTAACCTAACCTAACCTAACCTAACCTAACCTAACCTAACCTAACCTAACCTAACCTAACCTAACCTAACCTAACCTAACCTAACCTAACCTAACCTAACCTAACCTAACCTAACCTAACCTAACCTAACCTAACCTAACCTAACCTAACCTAACCTAACCTAACCTAACCTAACCTAACCTAACCTAACCTAACCTAACCTAACCTAACCTAACCTAACCTAACCTAACCTAACCTAACCTAACCTAACCTAACCTAACCTAACCTAACCTAACCTAACCTAACCTAACCTAACCTAACCTAACCTAACCTAACCTAACCTAACCTAACCTAACCTAACCTAACCTAACCTAACCTAACCTAACCTAACCTAACCTAACCTAACCTAACCTAACCTAACCTAACCTAACCTAACCTAACCTAACCTAACCTAACCTAACCTAACCTAACCTAACCTAACCTAACCTAACCTAACCTAACCTAACCTAACCTAACCTAACCTAACCTAACCTAACCTAACCTAACCTAACCTAACCTAACCTAACCTAACCTAACCTAACCTAACCTAACCTAACCTAACCTAACCTAACCTAACCTAACCTAACCTAACCTAACCTAACCTAACCTAACCTAACCTAACCTAACCTAACCTAACCTAACCTAACCTAACCTAACCTAACCTAACCTAACCTAACCTAACCTAACCTAACCTAACCTAACCTAACCTAACCTAACCTAACCTAACCTAACCTAACCTAACCTAACCTAACCTAACCTAACCTAACCTAACCTAACCTAACCTAACCTAACCTAACCTAACCTAACCTAACCTAACCTAACCTAACCTAACCTAACCTAACCTAACCTAACCTAACCTAACCTAACCTAACCTAACCTAACCTAACCTAACCTAACCTAACCTAACCTAACCTAACCTAACCTAACCTAACCTAACCTAACCTAACCTAACCTAACCTAACCTAACCTAACCTAACCTAACCTAACCTAACCTAACCTAACCTAACCTAACCTAACCTAACCTAACCTAACCTAACCTAACCTAACCTAACCTAACCTAACCTAACCTAACCTAACCTAACCTAACCTAACCTAACCTAACCTAACCTAACCTAACCTAACCTAACCTAACCTAACCTAACCTAACCTAACCTAACCTAACCTAACCTAACCTAACCTAACCTAACCTAACCTAACCTAACCTAACCTAACCTAACCTAACCTAACCTAACCTAACCTAACCTAACCTAACCTAACCTAACCTAACCTAACCTAACCTAACCTAACCTAACCTAACCTAACCTAACCTAACCTAACCTAACCTAACCTAACCTAACCTAACCTAACCTAACCTAACCTAACCTAACCTAACCTAACCTAACCTAACCTAACCTAACCTAACCTAACCTAACCTAACCTAACCTAACCTAACCTAACCTAACCTAACCTAACCTAACCTAACCTAACCTAACCTAACCTATCCTAACCTAACCTAACCTAACCTAACCTAACCTAACCTAACCTAACCTAACCTAACCTAACCTAACCTAACCTAACCTAACCTAACCTAACCTAACCTAACCTAACCTAACCTAACCTAACCTAACCTAACCTAACCTAACCTAACCTAACCTAACCTAACCTAACCTAACCTAACCTAACCTAACCTAACCTAACCTAACCTAACCTAACCTAACCTAACCTAACCTAACCTAACCTAACCTAACCTAACCTAACCTAACCTAACCTAACCTAACCTAACCTAACCTAACCTAACCTAACCTAACCTAACCTAACCTAACCTAACCTAACCTAACCTAACCTAACCTAACCTAACCTAACCTAACCTAACCTAACCTAACCTAACCTAACCTAACCTAACCTAACCTAACCTAACCTAACCTAACCTAACCTAACCTAACCTAACCTAACCTAACCTAACCTAACCTAACCTAACCTAACCTAACCTAACCTAACCTAACCTAACCTAACCTAACCTAACCTAACCTAACCTAACCTAACCTAACCTAACCTAACCTAACCTAACCTAACCTAACCTAACCTAACCTAACCTAACCTAACCTAACCTAACCTAACCTAACCTAACCTAACCTAACCTAACCTAACCTAACCTAACCTAACCTAACCTAACCTAACCTAACCTAACCTAACCTAACCTAACCTAACCTAACCTAACCTAACCTAACCTAACCTAACCTAACCTAACCTAACCTAACCTAACCTAACCTAACCTAACCTAACCTAACCTAACCTAACCTAACCTAACCTAACCTAACCTAACCTAACCTAACCTAACCTAACCTAACCTAACCTAACCTAACCTAACCTAACCTAACCTAACCTAACCTAACCTAACCTAACCTAACCTAACCTAACCTAACCTAACCTAACCTAACCTAACCTAACCTAACCTAACCTAACCTAACCTAACCTAACCTAACCTAACCTAACCTAACCTAACCTAACCTAACCTAACCTAACCTAACCTAACCTAACCTAACCTAACCTAACCTAACCTAACCTAACCTAACCTAACCTAACCTAACCTAACCTAACCTAACCTAACCTAACCTAACCTAACCTAACCTAACCTAACCTAACCTAACCTAACCTAACCTAACCTAACCTAACCTAACCTAACCTAACCTAACCTAACCTAACCTAACCTAACCTAACCTAACCTAACCTAACCTAACCTAACCTAACCTAACCTAACCTAACCTAACCTAACCTAACCTAACCTAACCTAACCTAACCTAACCTAACCTAACCTAACCTAACCTAACCTAACCTAACCTAACCTAACCTAACCTAACCTAACCTAACCTAACCTAACCTAACCTAACCTAACCTAACCTAACCTAACCTAACCTAACCTAACCTAACCTAACCTAACCTAACCTAACCTAACCTAACCTAACCTAACCTAACCTAACCTAACCTAACCTAACCTAACCTAACCTAACCTAACCTAACCTAACCTAACCTAACCTAACCTAACCTAACCTAACCTAACCTAACCTAACCTAACCTAACCTAACCTAACCTAACCTAACCTAACCTAACCTAACCTAACCTAACCTAACCTAACCTAACCTAACCTAACCTAACCTAACCTAACCTAACCTAACCTAACCTAACCTAACCTAACCTAACCTAACCTAACCTAACCTAACCTAACCTAACCTAACCTAACCTAACCTAACCTAACCTAACCTAACCTAACCTAACCTAACCTAACCTAACCTAACCTAACCTAACCGAACCTAACCTAACCTAACCTAACCTAACCTAACCTAACCTAACCTAACCTAACCTAACCTAACCTAACCTAACCTAACCTAACCTAACCTAACCTAACCTAACCTAACCTAACCTAACCTAACCTAACCTAACCTAACCTAACCTAACCTAACCTAACCTAACCTAACCTAACCTAACCTAACCTAACCTAACCTAACCTAACCTAACCTAACCTAACCTAACCTAACCTAACCTAACCTAACCTAACCTAACCTAACCTAACCTAACCTAACCTAACCTAACCTAACCTAACCTAACCTAACCTAACCTAACCTAACCTAACCTAACCTAACCTAACCTAACCTAACCTAACCTAACCTAACCTAACCTAACCTAACCTAACCTAACCTAACCTAACCTAACCTAACCTAACCTAACCTAACCTAACCTAACCTAACCTAACCTAACCTAACCTAACCTAACCTAACCTAACCTAACCTAACCTAACCTAACCTAACCTAACCTAACCTAACCTAACCTAACCTAACCTAACCTAACCTAACCTAACCTAACCTAACCTAACCTAACCTAACCTAACCTAACCTAACCTAACCTAACCTAACCTAACCTAACCTAACCTAACCTAACCTAACCTAACCTAACCTAACCTAACCTAACCTAACCTAACCTAACCTAACCTAACCTAACCTAACCTAACCTAACCTAACCTAACCTAACCTAACCTAACCTAACCTAACCTAACCTAACCTAACCTAACCTAACCTAACCTAACCTAACCTAACCTAACCTAACCTAACCTAACCTAACCTAACCTAACCTAACCTAACCTAACCTAACCTAACCTAACCTAACCTAACCTAACCTAACCTAACCTAACCTAACCTAACCTAACCTAACCTAACCTAACCTAACCTAACCTAACCTAACCTAACCTAACCTAACCTAACCTAACCTAACCTAACCTAACCTAACCTAACCTAACCTAACCTAACCTAACCTAACCTAACCTAACCTAACCTAACCTAACCTAACCTAACCTAACCTAACCTAACCTAACCTAACCTAACCTAACCTAACCTAACCTAACCTAACCTAACCTAACCTAACCTAACCTAACCTAACCTAACCTAACCTAACCTAACCTAACCTAACCTAACCTAACCTAACCTAACCTAACCTAACCTAACCTAACCTAACCTAACCTAACCTAACCTAACCTAACCTAACCTAACCTAACCTAACCTAACCTAACCTAACCTAACCTAACCTAACCTAACCTAACCTAACCTAACCTAACCTAACCTAACCTAACCTAACCTAACCTAACCTAACCTAACCTAACCTAACCTAACCTAACCTAACCTAACCTAACCTAACCTAACCTAACCTAACCTAACCTAACCTAACCTAACCTAACCTAACCTAACCTAACCTAACCTAACCTAACCTAACCTAACCTAACCTAACCTAACCTAACCTAACCTAACCTAACCTAACCTAACCTAACCTAACCTAACCTAACCTAACCTAACCTAACCTAACCTAACCTAACCTAACCTAACCTAACCTAACCTAACCTAACCTAACCTAACCTAACCTAACCTAACCTAACCTAACCTAACCTAACCTAACCTAACCTAACCTAACCTAACCTAACCTAACCTAACCTAACCTAACCTAACCTAACCTAACCTAACCTAACCTAACCTAACCTAACCTAACCTAACCTAACCTAACCTAACCTAACCTAACCTAACCTAACCTAACCTAACCTAACCTAACCTAACCTAACCTAACCTAACCTAACCTAACCTAACCTAACCTAACCTAACCTAACCTAACCTAACCTAACCTAACCTAACCTAACCTAACCTAACCTAACCTAACCTAACCTAACCTAACCTAACCTAACCTAACCTAACCTAACCTAACCTAACCTAACCTAACCTAACCTAACCTAACCTAACCTAACCTAACCTAACCTAACCTAACCTAACCTAACCTAACCTAACCTAACCTAACCTAACCTAACCTAACCTAACCTAACCTAACCTAACCTAACCTAACCTAACCTAACCTAACCTAACCTAACCTAACCTAACCTAACCTAACCTAACCTAACCTAACCTAACCTAACCTAACCTAACCTAACCTAACCTAACCTAACCTAACCTAACCTAACCTAACCTAACCTAACCTAACCTAACCTAACCTAACCTAACCTAACCTAACCTAACCTAACCTAACCTAACCTAACCTAACCTAACCTAACCTAACCTAACCTAACCTAACCTAACCTAACCTAACCTAACCTAACCTAACCTAACCTAACCTAACCTAACCTAACCTAACCTAACCTAACCTAACCTAACCTAACCTAACCTAACCTAACCTAACCTAACCTAACCTAACCTAACCTAACCTAACCTAACCTAACCTAACCTAACCTAACCTAACCTAACCTAACCTAACCTAACCTAACCTAACCTAACCTAACCTAACCTAACCTAACCTAACCTAACCTAACCTAACCTAACCTAACCTAACCTAACCTAACCTAACCTAACCTAACCTAACCTAACCTAACCTAACCTAACCTAACCTAACCTAACCTAACCTAACCTAACCTAACCTAACCTAACCTAACCTAACCTAACCTAACCTAACCTAACCTAACCTAACCTAACCTAACCTAACCTAACCTAACCTAACCTAACCTAACCTAACCTAACCTAACCTAACCTAACCTAACCTAACCTAACCTAACCTAACCTAACCTAACCTAACCTAACCTAACCTAACCTAACCTAACCTAACCTAACCTAACCTAACCTAACCTAACCTAACCTAACCTAACCTAACCTAACCTAACCTAACCTAACCTAACCTAACCTAACCTAACCTAACCTAACCTAACCTAACCTAACCTAACCTAACCTAACCTAACCTAACCTAACCTAACCTAACCTAACCTAACCTAACCTAACCTAACCTAACCTAACCTAACCTAACCTAACCTAACCTAACCTAACCTAACCTAACCTAACCTAACCTAACCTAACCTAACCTAACCTAACCTAACCTAACCTAACCTAACCTAACCTAACCTAACCTAACCTAACCTAACCTAACCTAACCTAACCTAACCTAACCTAACCTAACCTAACCTAACCTAACCTAACCTAACCTAACCTAACCTAACCTAACCTAACCTAACCTAACCTAACCTAACCTAACCTAACCTAACCTAACCTAACCTAACCTAACCTAACCTAACCTAACCTAACCTAACCTAACCTAACCTAACCTAACCTAACCTAACCTAACCTAACCTAACCTAACCTAACCTAACCTAACCTAACCTAACCTAACCTAACCTAACCTAACCTAACCTAACCTAACCTAACCTAACCTAACCTAACCTAACCTAACCTAACCTAACCTAACCTAACCTAACCTAACCTAACCTAACCTAACCTAACCTAACCTAACCTAACCTAACCTAACCTAACCTAACCTAACCTAACCTAACCTAACCTAACCTAACCTAACCTAACCTAACCTAACCTAACCTAACCTAACCTAACCTAACCTAACCTAACCTAACCTAACCTAACCTAACCTAACCTAACCTAACCTAACCTAACCTAACCTAACCTAACCTAACCTAACCTAACCTAACCTAACCTAACCTAACCTAACCTAACCTAACCTAACCTAACCTAACCTAACCTAACCTAACCTAACCTAACCTAACCTAACCTAACCTAACCTAACCTAACCTAACCTAACCTAACCTAACCTAACCTAACCTAACCTAACCTAACCTAACCTAACCTAACCTAACCTAACCTAACCTAACCTAACCTAACCTAACCTAACCTAACCTAACCTAACCTAACCTAACCTAACCTAACCTAACCTAACCTAACCTAACCTAACCTAACCTAACCTAACCTAACCTAACCTAACCTAACCTAACCTAACCTAACCTAACCTAACCTAACCTAACCTAACCTAACCTAACCTAACCTAACCTAACCTAACCTAACCTAACCTAACCTAACCTAACCTAACCTAACCTAACCTAACCTAACCTAACCTAACCTAACCTAACCTAACCTAACCTAACCTAACCTAACCTAACCTAACCTAACCTAACCTAACCTAACCTAACCTAACCTAACCTAACCTAACCTAACCTAACCTAACCTAACCTAACCTAACCTAACCTAACCTAACCTAACCTAACCTAACCTAACCTAACCTAACCTAACCTAACCTAACCTAACCTAACCTAACCTAACCTAACCTAACCTAACCTAACCTAACCTAACCTAACCTAACCTAACCTAACCTAACCTAACCTAACCTAACCTAACCTAACCTAACCTAACCTAACCTAACCTAACCTAACCTAACCTAACCTAACCTAACCTAACCTAACCTAACCTAACCTAACCTAACCTAACCTAACCTAACCTAACCTAACCTAACCTAACCTAACCTAACCTAACCTAACCTAACCTAACCTAACCTAACCTAACCTAACCTAACCTAACCTAACCTAACCTAACCTAACCTAACCTAACCTAACCTAACCTAACCTAACCTAACCTAACCTAACCTAACCTAACCTAACCTAACCTAACCTAACCTAACCTAACCTAACCTAACCTAACCTAACCTAACCTAACCTAACCTAACCTAACCTAACCTAACCTAACCTAACCTAACCTAACCTAACCTAACCTAACCTAACCTAACCTAACCTAACCTAACCTAACCTAACCTAACCTAACCTAACCTAACCTAACCTAACCTAACCTAACCTAACCTAACCTAACCTAACCTAACCTAACCTAACCTAACCTAACCTAACCTAACCTAACCTAACCTAACCTAACCTAACCTAACCTAACCTAACCTAACCTAACCTAACCTAACCTAACCTAACCTAACCTAACCTAACCTAACCTAACCTAACCTAACCTAACCTAACCTAACCTAACCTAACCTAACCTAACCTAACCTAACCTAACCTAACCTAACCTAACCTAACCTAACCTAACCTAACCTAACCTAACCTAACCTAACCTAACCTAACCTAACCTAACCTAACCTAACCTAACCTAACCTAACCTAACCTAACCTAACCTAACCTAACCTAACCTAACCTAACCTAACCTAACCTAACCTAACCTAACCTAACCTAACCTAACCTAACCTAACCTAACCTAACCTAACCTAACCTAACCTAACCTAACCTAACCTAACCTAACCTAACCTAACCTAACCTAACCTAACCTAACCTAACCTAACCTAACCTAACCTAACCTAACCTAACCTAACCTAACCTAACCTAACCTAACCTAACCTAACCTAACCTAACCTAACCTAACCTAACCTAACCTAACCTAACCTAACCTAACCTAACCTAACCTAACCTAACCTAACCTAACCTAACCTAACCTAACCTAACCTAACCTAACCTAACCTAACCTAACCTAACCTAACCTAACCTAACCTAACCTAACCTAACCTAACCTAACCTAACCTAACCTAACCTAACCTAACCTAACCTAACCTAACCTAACCTAACCTAACCTAACCTAACCTAACCTAACCTAACCTAACCTAACCTAACCTAACCTAACCTAACCTAACCTAACCTAACCTAACCTAACCTAACCTAACCTAACCTAACCTAACCTAACCTAACCTAACCTAACCTAACCTAACCTAACCTAACCTAACCTAACCTAACCTAACCTAACCTAACCTAACCTAACCTAACCTAACCTAACCTAACCTAACCTAACCTAACCTAACCTAACCTAACCTAACCTAACCTAACCTAACCTAACCTAACCTAACCTAACCTAACCTAACCTAACCTAACCTAACCTAACCTAACCTAACCTAACCTAACCTAACCTAACCTAACCTAACCTAACCTAACCTAACCTAACCTAACCTAACCTAACCTAACCTAACCTAACCTAACCTAACCTAACCTAACCTAACCTAACCTAACCTAACCTAACCTAACCTAACCTAACCTAACCTAACCTAACCTAACCTAACCTAACCTAACCTAACCTAACCTAACCTAACCTAACCTAACCTAACCTAACCTAACCTAACCTAACCTAACCTAACCTAACCTAACCTAACCTAACCTAACCTAACCTAACCTAACCTAACCTAACCTAACCTAACCTAACCTAACCTAACCTAACCTAACCTAACCTAACCTAACCTAACCTAACCTAACCTAACCTAACCTAACCTAACCTAACCTAACCTAACCTAACCTAACCTAACCTAACCTAACCTAACCTAACCTAACCTAACCTAACCTAACCTAACCTAACCTAACCTAACCTAACCTAACCTAACCTAACCTAACCTAACCTAACCTAACCTAACCTAACCTAACCTAACCTAACCTAACCTAACCTAACCTAACCTAACCTAACCTAACCTAACCTAACCTAACCTAACCTAACCTAACCTAACCTAACCTAACCTAACCTAACCTAACCTAACCTAACCTAACCTAACCTAACCTAACCTAACCTAACCTAACCTAACCTAACCTAACCTAACCTAACCTAACCTAACCTAACCTAACCTAACCTAACCTAACCTAACCTAACCTAACCTAACCTAACCTAACCTAACCTAACCTAACCTAACCTAACCTAACCTAACCTAACCTAACCTAACCTAACCTAACCTAACCTAACCTAACCTAACCTAACCTAACCTAACCTAACCTAACCTAACCTAACCTAACCTAACCTAACCTAACCTAACCTAACCTAACCTAACCTAACCTAACCTAACCTAACCTAACCTAACCTAACCTAACCTAACCTAACCTAACCTAACCTAACCTAACCTAACCTAACCTAACCTAACCTAACCTAACCTAACCTAACCTAACCTAACCTAACCTAACCTAACCTAACCTAACCTAACCTAACCTAACCTAACCTAACCTAACCTAACCTAACCTAACCTAACCTAACCTAACCTAACCTAACCTAACCTAACCTAACCTAACCTAACCTAACCTAACCTAACCTAACCTAACCTAACCTAACCTAACCTAACCTAACCTAACCTAACCTAACCTAACCTAACCTAACCTAACCTAACCTAACCTAACCTAACCTAACCTAACCTAACCTAACCTAACCTAACCTAACCTAACCTAACCTAACCTAACCTAACCTAACCTAACCTAACCTAACCTAACCTAACCTAACCTAACCTAACCTAACCTAACCTAACCTAACCTAACCTAACCTAACCTAACCTAACCTAACCTAACCTAACCTAACCTAACCTAACCTAACCTAACCTAACCTAACCTAACCTAACCTAACCTAACCTAACCTAACCTAACCTAACCTAACCTAACCTAACCTAACCTAACCTAACCTAACCTAACCTAACCTAACCTAACCTAACCTAACCTAACCTAACCTAACCTAACCTAACCTAACCTAACCTAACCTAACCTAACCTAACCTAACCTAACCTAACCTAACCTAACCTAACCTAACCTAACCTAACCTAACCTAACCTAACCTAACCTAACCTAACCTAACCTAACCTAACCTAACCTAACCTAACCTAACCTAACCTAACCTAACCTAACCTAACCTAACCTAACCTAACCTAACCTAACCTAACCTAACCTAACCTAACCTAACCTAACCTAACCTAACCTAACCTAACCTAACCTAACCTAACCTAACCTAACCTAACCTAACCTAACCTAACCTAACCTAACCTAACCTAACCTAACCTAACCTAACCTAACCTAACCTAACCTAACCTAACCTAACCTAACCTAACCTAACCTAACCTAACCTAACCTAACCTAACCTAACCTAACCTAACCTAACCTAACCTAACCTAACCTAACCTAACCTAACCTAACCTAACCTAACCTAACCTAACCTAACCTAACCTAACCTAACCTAACCTAACCTAACCTAACCTAACCTAACCTAACCTAACCTAACCTAACCTAACCTAACCTAACCTAACCTAACCTAACCTAACCTAACCTAACCTAACCTAACCTAACCTAACCTAACCTAACCTAACCTAACCTAACCTAACCTAACCTAACCTAACCTAACCTAACCTAACCTAACCTAACCTAACCTAACCTAACCTAACCTAACCTAACCTAACCTAACCTAACCTAACCTAACCTAACCTAACCTAACCTAACCTAACCTAACCTAACCTAACCTAACCTAACCTAACCTAACCTAACCTAACCTAACCTAACCTAACCTAACCTAACCTAACCTAACCTAACCTAACCTAACCTAACCTAACCTAACCTAACCTAACCTAACCTAACCTAACCTAACCTAACCTAACCTAACCTAACCTAACCTAACCTAACCTAACCTAACCTAACCTAACCTAACCTAACCTAACCTAACCTAACCTAACCTAACCTAACCTAACCTAACCTAACCTAACCTAACCTAACCTAACCTAACCTAACCTAACCTAACCTAACCTAACCTAACCTAACCTAACCTAACCTAACCTAACCTAACCTAACCTAACCTAACCTAACCTAACCTAACCTAACCTAACCTAACCTAACCTAACCTAACCTAACCTAACCTAACCTAACCTAACCTAACCTAACCTAACCTAACCTAACCTAACCTAACCTAACCTAACCTAACCTAACCTAACCTAACCTAACCTAACCTAACCTAACCTAACCTAACCTAACCTAACCTAACCTAACCTAACCTAACCTAACCTAACCTAACCTAACCTAACCTAACCTAACCTAACCTAACCTAACCTAACCTAACCTAACCTAACCTAACCTAACCTAACCTAACCTAACCTAACCTAACCTAACCTAACCTAACCTAACCTAACCTAACCTAACCTAACCTAACCTAACCTAACCTAACCTAACCTAACCTAACCTAACCTAACCTAACCTAACCTAACCTAACCTAACCTAACCTAACCTAACCTAACCTAACCTAACCTAACCTAACCTAACCTAACCTAACCTAACCTAACCTAACCTAACCTAACCTAACCTAACCTAACCTAACCTAACCTAACCTAACCTAACCTAACCTAACCTAACCTAACCTAACCTAACCTAACCTAACCTAACCTAACCTAACCTAACCTAACCTAACCTAACCTAACCTAACCTAACCTAACCTAACCTAACCTAACCTAACCTAACCTAACCTAACCTAACCTAACCTAACCTAACCTAACCTAACCTAACCTAACCTAACCTAACCTAACCTAACCTAACCTAACCTAACCTAACCTAACCTAACCTAACCTAACCTAACCTAACCTAACCTAACCTAACCTAACCTAACCTAACCTAACCTAACCTAACCTAACCTAACCTAACCTAACCTAACCTAACCTAACCTAACCTAACCTAACCTAACCTAACCTAACCTAACCTAACCTAACCTAACCTAACCTAACCTAACCTAACCTAACCTAACCTAACCTAACCTAACCTAACCTAACCTAACCTAACCTAACCTAACCTAACCTAACCTAACCTAACCTAACCTAACCTAACCTAACCTAACCTAACCTAACCTAACCTAACCTAACCTAACCTAACCTAACCTAACCTAACCTAACCTAACCTAACCTAACCTAACCTAACCTAACCTAACCTAACCTAACCTAACCTAACCTAACCTAACCTAACCTAACCTAACCTAACCTAACCTAACCTAACCTAACCTAACCTAACCTAACCTAACCTAACCTAACCTAACCTAACCTAACCTAACCTAACCTAACCTAACCTAACCTAACCTAACCTAACCTAACCTAACCTAACCTAACCTAACCTAACCTAACCTAACCTAACCTAACCTAACCTAACCTAACCTAACCTAACCTAACCTAACCTAACCTAACCTAACCTAACCTAACCTAACCTAACCTAACCTAACCTAACCTAACCTAACCTAACCTAACCTAACCTAACCTAACCTAACCTAACCTAACCTAACCTAACCTAACCTAACCTAACCTAACCTAACCTAACCTAACCTAACCTAACCTAACCTAACCTAACCTAACCTAACCTAACCTAACCTAACCTAACCTAACCTAACCTAACCTAACCTAACCTAACCTAACCTAACCTAACCTAACCTAACCTAACCTAACCTAACCTAACCTAACCTAACCTAACCTAACCTAACCTAACCTAACCTAACCTAACCTAACCTAACCTAACCGAATACTGCCAGGCTTTCGCAGATGACGTTGTCCTGATCTTCTCGGGGGACAAGGCATCGGAAGTGCAGGATCGGACCAACGCAGCACTCGCACATGTCCAGAAGTGGGGAGTCAGAAACAAGCTTAAATTTGCTCCGCATAAAACTAAAGCAATGGTGATTACCAAAAAAATTAAGTATGACTCACCACTTCTGAAGATGGGCGGGGAAGACATAGCGTTGACCAAAGAAATTAAAATCTTGGGGCTCACGATTGATAACAAATTGACCTACAACACACATGTAAAAAACGTGTGTCGTAAGGCGCAAAGTCTCTATTGCCAACTATCGAGAGCAGCCAGGATCAGTTGGGGCCTGAACCCCGAGATCATCAGGACAATCTACGTCGCGGTGACGGAGCCGATCATTATGTATGCGGCAAGTGTATGGGCACCAACTACACACAAACGGGAAACCAAAAAGCAGCTCGACATGGTACAACGCGGGTTCGTTCAGAAAATTGTAAAATCTTATAAAACCGTATCTCTACACTCGGTCCTGCTACTTGCGGGGCTGCTTCCTTTGGACCTAAGGGTACGGGAAGCAGCCTTGCTTTATGAAATAAGAAAAGGATATTCCCGGCAAGTGGTGGGGGACCGAGATGTGGAGAGGAAAATAGATTTCTCTAAAATACCTCACCCCGCGAGTCAAGTTGGGCTGCAATTTACATGCCTGGAGGACCGTGCACAAATTGACCAATACGACAACAAAAGCTTAAAAATATACACAGACGGAAGCAAAATAGAGGGGAAAGTCGGCGCTGCGTTATCTATTTGGAATGACGTAGCGGAGACAAGTACCCGAAAAATAAAATTGGAAAATTTCTGCACGGTCTACCAGGCGGAGTTGCTGGCAATACTTGAGGCAACAAACCACGCGCTTAAAGACCAGGCAAAGAGTTGTAACATCTATAGCGACTCAAGATCTGCTCTCGAAACAGTCATCCGCAACGTTTCCCTCCATCCCCTAGCGGCAAAAATTAGAAAAAACATTTCGGAAACACAAAAACAAGGTAAATTTATAAAATTATTTTGGATCAAGGCACACGCAGGATTGGAGGGAAATGAGAGAGCAGATCAATTAGCAAAAGAAGCCGCTCTAAAGCTAAAAAGAAAAGCTGAATATGACAAGTGCCCGATTTCATTTGTCAAGCGTCAGATCCGACAAGAGACGCTTGAGGAATGGAACCGACGCTACATTGAAGGTGAGACGGCCTCCATAACAAAAATATTTTTCCCTGATGTTATAAGCGCTTATCCTATTATAAGAAAACTAAAAATAGACCCACTAATGGTTCAAGTGATGACAGGACATGGCGGGTTCTCGGAATATTTGTATCGGTTCAAGTGTAAGGAGAGCCCGGCATGTACCTGTGATCCAATTAAAGAAGAATCTGTAATTCATATTATAACTGAATGTCCTATATATAGCAAAGAAAGAAATAACATAGAAATAGAACTAGGATTAAGAATAGATAAACATAACATATGTCAAATCGTAGAAAATAAACATATTAGAAATAAGTTTCTCAATTACTGTAAAATTATAGCAAATAAGGTAGTAAAGAAAAATAAATGAAATTAGAATTAAGGGAAACTGTAAACTATATTATATAGTAATATAAAGTAAACAGTTCCACAAATTAAGAGTAATGTAGATTGAGAAACATTAATAAATATTAAAGTAGGTAATAAAAATGATAGATATAACTTAACTTAGAAATAAGGACCAACTGTAACGAACAAAATAGTAATAAGAATGAATGTAGTAATATAAGACAAGTGTAAACCAAAAATAAGACCTGTAATAGAATGTAAGAATTAA
>JAUPFT010000024.1:35000-40000 GCA_036936625.1 Parnassius smintheus behrii
TAACCTAACCTAACCTAACCTAACCTAACCTAACCTAACCTAACCTAACCTAACCTAACCTAACCTAACCTAACCTAACCTAACCTAACCTAACCTAACCTAACCTAACCTAACCTAACCTAACCTAACCTAACCTAACCTAACCTAACCTAACCTAACCTAACCTAACCTAACCTAACCTAACCTAACCTAACCTAACCTAACCTAACCTAACCTAACCTAACCTAACCTAACCTAACCTAACCTAACCTAACCTAACCTAACCTAACCTAACCTAACCTAACCTAACCTAACCTAACCTAACCTAACCTAACCTAACCTAACCTAACCTAACCTAACCTAACCTAACCTAACCTAACCTAACCTAACCTAACCTAACCTAACCTAACCTAACCTAACCTAACCTAACCTAACCTAACCTAACCTAACCTAACCTAACCTAACCTAACCTAACCTAACCTAACCTAACCTAACCTAACCTAACCTAACCTAACCTAACCTAACCTAACCTAACCTAACCTAACCTAACCTAACCTAACCTAACCTAACCTAACCTAACCTAACCTAACCTAACCTAACCTAACCTAACCTAACCTAACCTAACCTAACCTAACCTAACCTAACCTAACCTAACCTAACCTAACCTAACCTAACCTAACCTAACCTAACCTAACCTAACCTAACCTAACCTAACCTAACCTAACCTAACCTAACCTAACCTAACCTAACCTAACCTAACCTAACCTAACCTAACCTAACCTAACCTAACCTAACCTAACCTAACCTAACCTAACCTAACCTAACCTAACCTAACCTAACCTAACCTAACCTAACCTAACCTAACCTAACCTAACCTAACCTAACCTAACCTAACCTAACCTAACCTAACCTAACCTAACCTAACCTAACCTAACCTAACCTAACCTAACCTAACCTAACCTAACCGAAAACGCCGTGCCGTACGCAGCAATTTTATACCGCTCCGCGCTCAAAAATCCAAAGTGTCGGGTCAAAGTGTTCAAATATTAAAGATTTATACATCGTTAGACGCGTCTCGTCGAGACGAAGCTAGTGATACAATAAAAAAGTGACAAAAGTTTTATAGTTAAAAAGTTATCACCGAAAAACTGATTTTTATAACCTCTAAAACATTCATAGTGGAACGCTGCGTGATCAAGATCGAGGACCTATGGTTTTTATAGTGTCAAAAGAAGCGCCCTGACAAGCTTAAGAAATTAAGCTAAACAGAAAAAATTTCCGGCGCTTGTGCACCGAAATATTGGGGAAAAACTAAAACCACGTGGCCACGTGTTTTTAGATAGGAGGCCGTGCGGCAGATTTTGACATCGGCATATCGAAGAAGACATCAAGGCAAAACGTTTGACGTGTCGATTGTCAAAATCGGGTAAGAAACACAGAAGATATATCACAGTGAAGAAAAAATTTTTCAGCAGAAATTTCACAAGTGAATTTCTCTGAAATTTCAGTGACGACCTATGTGTTTTCTGTGCTCATTTGTGTAAACAACTCAGAAACAAACAAAGGACACCAAAAACTTAAATTTTGGAGTGCAATTAGTCAAGTAAGAAAATTTTTTATGATTAAGTGTAAACACGTGTTGTCCTGAAAGTGCTGCTGAAAATTCTGAAAAAATTCCATAAAATAAGGCATACCTAATTTTAGCTTCCCAAATTTTTTCAAAATTTTTCTCATCATATTTTTCGAATTAGACGCTTTTTGCGGTTGTTGGTAATTATAAATCGATTTTCAAAATTAAAAAACTTAAAAATTTTTATAACAAAAAATTTTTCCAAATTAAGTGTATGATAGGAAATTTATCTGGCTATCTGCACTATTTTTTTCGGAATTTTTGAGGCAGCGCTTTCAGAGATAGGAATTTATTTGTAAGAGCTAGGAGATCCTGAAAACTGCATGATAACTGTGTTTTCAGTTTACAGGAAAACGGAGCCTCCTAGCTCAATTTTGACAATTTTTTCGGGGGCCCCCCCCCCTAACCCCCCCCCACACTACCCAGTAAACGGGTAGTCTTCGGCCCCCAGCGGATCATTTGGACATAGTTTCAACCCCCTACCCCTAAGTTGACCTCTGGACTTGGAGACCTTGGACTCAAACTGTCTCTGGGGGATGAAAAACTTCAAATCGTCATAGCAAGCTAACTAGTGCTCCGATTCGGACCGGGTCTTTTGCAAAATATAATACAATTAAAGAGCTAACATATTTTGGGGGGGGCGGACTCTATGTAGAGCACTTAAAATATAATTGTGTTTTTTTGTGGTTTTTGTTCTCTGTATTTTATTTAATATTAATCTTTAGAAATTAAGTTACCTAACACGGTTTAACTGTGAAATACATAGAGTGGGATTGAGATGGAGACGACTCTACGTAGAGCGAAGTAAACTTTTAAGATAATTACTTTAAAATATTTCCTAACATTTTTAAATTGAAATATATAATAAGACCAGACTCTAGGTAGAGCCATTTTACTTTATTTTATTTTTTTTCTTTATTTTTCTTTTATTTTTATTGTGCGATTGTTTTCCTACTCTATTTACACTTATATTAGTCTCTATAAAGAGACTCAACATAGAGTCATACGGAGACCAAATACTTTTATATTATTATTTAATAAAAATAACTTGGTAGAGCTGGACTCTACCTTATTTTATTTTTGACTCGTTTTATTTCATAGGTGACACAGACCCCCCTTTACAGGGTCTAACAAATATTTTACACACAGACCCCCCTTTACAGGGTTTTACATAAGGACAACGTTCCCCGATCCATACACAACATACACTACACCGCACTCATACACATACACACAAACCATGTATCGCACACCCACTACCTCTGGCGCTGCCAAAAAGCCCACCACCCCCAGCCCTGCCACCACAACAGCAGCAGTACAGGATGCTGCTAGAACTTTTATCAAGAGACCGGAAGCAAAAAGAAGATCGCTCGACAATATGGATATTTACAAAAGACAAAAAGACAACTACGCTGCATTGTCGAGCGATCAGCTCCTCCAGGAGATGATGAAAACCTTTGAGGATATACCCTCAAAGGTACAGGAGTACCCTCAGATGAGGAAGGACATCAAACAATTCCTGGAGGTGCAGTCCGACAAGGGCATAAGAACAATATTCGAGCTTAGCAGAAGAATACAAAGTCTCGAAGCAGAGGCCTTAAAAATAAGATCACCGGAAAAAACCCTGTCGTCCAAAGGACTTGAAAACATCATGGAGAAACTGGGGGAGGTGGAGGACTCATTGTTAGGGCGTATGAAAAAAATGGAGGAAAGTCTCAAAGCAGACATTGAGGGACTTTCAAACGCAAACGACGACCGAGGCTCTGACATGATCGACAAGATCATCGATAGGATTGATGAAACCAGGGCTGCCATAGACGAAACGACCGAGAAGGTCGAGAGCCGAACGCATGCTCTGGTTAAAGATCTGATCGGTGGTATTGCCGATGATGTCATCGCAGCCAAAAAAGACCTCATGGAGGTCACAAAAGGACTGGTATGTGAAATAAACACAGCACCAGTCCTTAAATCATATGCTAGCGTCGTAGCAACAAAACCAGCTCATCGCCCTGCATTGCACTCTATGGCGGTCACCTTCGAAGGTGGTCTGGAGACTGCTGACGAGGTGCTCGCCAGAGTGAAAAAAGCGGTCGACGCCAGGGGTACTGGCCTTAAAATCAACAAGGTTCGCAAAGCCAAAAATCAAAAAATTATTTTGGGGTGTGACACCGAAGACGAGAGGAAAAAAGTTCAGCAAAGAATTGAGAGTCGCGGGGATGGACTCATAGTAGAGCCCATAAAAAACAAAGATCCTCTCGTCATCCTGAAAGATGTCATTATAGATAGTGAGGACGAAGATACAATTAAGGCGCTTCACGCCCAAAACAAAGATGTTTTCTTTGGCCTAAATGAAAAGGATATGGAGATGACTGTAAAATACAAAAAACGGACGAGAAATCCGAGGACAGTCCACATCGTTCTACAGGTTAAGCCTAACGTGTGGCAGAGGATGACGGAGGCTGGAGCCCTCTATCTGGACCTTCAAAGGGTCAGAGTGGAGGACCAGTCCCCGCTCATCCAATGCACGAGATGCTTAGCGTTTGGACATGGTCGGAAATTTTGCACCGAGAGTGTGGACAGATGTAGCCACTGTGGAGGACCGCATCTCCGCGAGAGATGCGCAGACTTTTCCGCGGGGAATGAACCACAGTGCTGCAACTGCTCACACTCTGGGTTGCGGAGGACCGACCACAACGCATTTAGTGCTGACTGCCCGGTACGAAAAAAATGGGACTATTTGGCCCGTGCAAACACGGCCTATGCATGAACCATTTGCACCAAACTACACTACACGTACAAATAGACACAAAGCATACAGGAACACAAACACGACACACACAAACATGAAATACACGACAAATGAACACAAACTGATATATAGAATGTATATTGAATATACACGATTATATCAGCACAGTAACACTTACATGAATCACAAACACAAACACAAACAAATAAAAAGATGAAATAAAACTAGCAAAAGAAATGGACAATATATATATATAAACTTTGTATATATATTTTATTGCCTAGGAAATGTGACTAAAATATAAAAGGGAGTAGAAAATCAGACACAAGACAATTCACTAATCCTGTTGTATCCAAATTGTTAATTGCAAATGTTTAAAATAATAGATATAATTTCTTACTGCTGTACAGATAATAAATATTAGAATAGAATTAAGAAACGGCAATGAAATGTTAGAAATAAGAAGTAGTAATTAAGAAATAATGATAAGTATATGTATATATAGTATATGTAACTAAGTAAATTTGCAAGTAAATAAAATAAGTTTGTAGTATGTAGTGTAGTAATAGGAAAGCATAAATATTGTATGTGTAAAGTGCAAGTACCAGAAATAAATAAAATGTACGAAACTTTATTTCCCAG
>JAUPFT010000024.1:42500-47500 GCA_036936625.1 Parnassius smintheus behrii
CTAACCTAACCTAACCTAACCTAACCTAACCTAACCTAACCTAACCTAACCTAACCTAACCTAACCTAACCTAACCTAACCTAACCTAACCTAACCTAACCTAACCTAACCTAACCTAACCTAACCTAACCTAACCTAACCTAACCTAACCTAACCTAACCTAACCTAACCTAACCTAACCTAACCTAACCTAACCTAACCTAACCTAACCTAACCTAACCTAACCTAACCTAACCTAACCTAACCTAACCTAACCTAACCTAACCTAACCTAACCTAACCTAACCTAACCTAACCTAACCTAACCTAACCTAACCTAACCTAACCTAACCTAACCTAACCTAACCTAACCTAACCTAACCTAACCTAACCTAACCTAACCTAACCTAACCTAACCTAACCTAACCTAACCTAACCTAACCTAACCTAACCTAACCTAACCTAACCTAACCTAACCTAACCTAACCTAACCTAACCTAACCTAACCTAACCTAACCTAACCTAACCTAACCTAACCTAACCTAACCTAACCTAACCTAACCTAACCTAACCTAACCTAACCTAACCTAACCTAACCTAACCTAACCTAACCTAACCTAACCTAACCTAACCTAACCTAACCTAACCTAACCTAACCTAACCTAACCTAACCTAACCTAACCTAACCTAACCTAACCTAACCTAACCTAACCTAACCTAACCTAACCTAACCTAACCTAACCTAACCTAACCTAACCTAACCTAACCTAACCTAACCTAACCTAACCTAACCTAACCTAACCTAACCTAACCTAACCTAACCTAACCTAACCTAACCTAACCTAACCTAACCTAACCTAACCTAACCTAACCTAACCTAACCTAACCTAACCTAACCTAACCTAACCTAACCTAACCTAACCTAACCTAACCTAACCTAACCTAACCTAACCTAACCTAACCTAACCTAACCTAACCTAACCTAACCTAACCTAACCTAACCTAACCTAACCTAACCTAACCTAACCTAACCTAACCTAACCTAACCTAACCTAACCTAACCTAACCTAACCTAACCTAACCTAACCTAACCTAACCTAACCTAACCTAACCTAACCTAACCTAACCTAACCTAACCTAACCTAACCTAACCTAACCTAACCTAACCTAACCTAACCTAACCTAACCTAACCTAACCTAACCTAACCTAACCTAACCTAACCTAACCTAACCTAACCTAACCTAACCTAACCTAACCTAACCTAACCTAACCTAACCTAACCTAACCTAACCTAACCTAACCTAACCTAACCTAACCTAACCTAACCTAACCTAACCTAACCTAACCTAACCTAACCTAACCTAACCTAACCTAACCTAACCTAACCTAACCTAACCTAACCTAACCTAACCTAACCTAACCTAACCTAACCTAACCTAACCTAACCTAACCTAACCTAACCTAACCTAACCTAACCTAACCTAACCTAACCTAACCTAACCTAACCTAACCTAACCTAACCTAACCTAACCTAACCTAACCTAACCTAACCTAACCTAACCTAACCTAACCTAACCTAACCTAACCTAACCTAACCTAACCTAACCTAACCTAACCTAACCTAACCTAACCTAACCTAACCTAACCTAACCTAACCTAACCTAACCTAACCTAACCTAACCTAACCTAACCTAACCTAACCTAACCTAACCTAACCTAACCTAACCTAACCTAACCTAACCTAACCTAACCTAACCTAACCTAACCTAACCTAACCTAACCTAACCTAACCTAACCTAACCTAACCTAACCTAACCTAACCTAACCTAACCTAACCTAACCTAACCTAACCTAACCTAACCTAACCTAACCTAACCTAACCTAACCTAACCTAACCTAACCTAACCTAACCTAACCTAACCTAACCTAACCTAACCTAACCTAACCTAACCTAACCTAACCTAACCTAACCTAACCTAACCTAACCTAACCTAACCTAACCTAACCTAACCTAACCTAACCTAACCTAACCTAACCTAACCTAACCTAACCTAACCTAACCTAACCTAACCTAACCTAACCTAACCTAACCTAACCTAACCTAACCTAACCTAACCTAACCTAACCTAACCTAACCTAACCTAACCTAACCTAACCTAACCTAACCTAACCTAACCTAACCTAACCTAACCTAACCTAACCTAACCTAACCTAACCTAACCTAACCTAACCTAACCTAACCTAACCTAACCTAACCTAACCTAACCTAACCTAACCTAACCTAACCTAACCTAACCTAACCTAACCTAACCTAACCTAACCTAACCTAACCTAACCTAACCTAACCTAACCTAACCTAACCTAACCTAACCTAACCTAACCTAACCTAACCTAACCTAACCTAACCTAACCTAACCTAACCTAACCTAACCTAACCTAACCTAACCTAACCTAACCTAACCTAACCTAACCTAACCTAACCTAACCTAACCTAACCTAACCTAACCTAACCTAACCTAACCTAACCTAACCTAACCTAACCTAACCTAACCTAACCTAACCTAACCTAACCTAACCTAACCTAACCTAACCTAACCTAACCTAACCTAACCTAACCTAACCTAACCTAACCTAACCTAACCTAACCTAACCTAACCTAACCTAACCTAACCTAACCTAACCTAACCTAACCTAACCTAACCTAACCTAACCTAACCTAACCTAACCTAACCTAACCTAACCTAACCTAACCTAACCTAACCTAACCTAACCTAACCTAACCTAACCTAACCTAACCTAACCTAACCTAACCTAACCTAACCTAACCTAACCTAACCTAACCTAACCTAACCTAACCTAACCTAACCTAACCTAACCTAACCTAACCTAACCTAACCTAACCTAACCTAACCTAACCTAACCTAACCTAACCTAACCTAACCTAACCTAACCTAACCTAACCTAACCTAACCTAACCTAACCTAACCTAACCTAACCTAACCTAACCTAACCTAACCTAACCTAACCTAACCTAACCTAACCTAACCTAACCTAACCTAACCTAACCTAACCTAACCTAACCTAACCTAACCTAACCTAACCTAACCTAACCTAACCTAACCTAACCTAACCTAACCTAACCTAACCTAACCTAACCTAACCTAACCTAACCTAACCTAACCTAACCTAACCTAACCTAACCTAACCTAACCTAACCTAACCTAACCTAACCTAACCTAACCTAACCTAACCTAACCTAACCTAACCTAACCTAACCTAACCTAACCTAACCTAACCTAACCTAACCTAACCTAACCTAACCTAACCTAACCTAACCTAACCTAACCTAACCTAACCTAACCTAACCTAACCTAACCTAACCTAACCTAACCTAACCTAACCTAACCTAACCTAACCTAACCTAACCTAACCTAACCTAACCTAACCTAACCTAACCTAACCTAACCTAACCTAACCTAACCTAACCTAACCTAACCTAACCTAACCTAACCTAACCTAACCTAACCTAACCTAACCTAACCTAACCTAACCTAACCTAACCTAACCTAACCTAACCTAACCTAACCTAACCTAACCTAACCTAACCTAACCTAACCTAACCTAACCTAACCTAACCTAACCTAACCTAACCTAACCTAACCTAACCTAACCTAACCTAACCTAACCTAACCTAACCTAACCTAACCTAACCTAACCTAACCTAACCTAACCTAACCTAACCTAACCTAACCTAACCTAACCTAACCTAACCTAACCTAACCTAACCTAACCTAACCTAACCTAACCTAACCTAACCTAACCTAACCTAACCTAACCTAACCTAACCTAACCTAACCTAACCTAACCTAACCTAACCTAACCTAACCTAACCTAACCTAACCTAACCTAACCTAACCTAACCTAACCTAACCTAACCTAACCTAACCTAACCTAACCTAACCTAACCTAACCTAACCTAACCTAACCTAACCTAACCTAACCTAACCTAACCTAACCTAACCTAACCTAACCTAACCTAACCTAACCTAACCTAACCTAACCTAACCTAACCTAACCTAACCTAACCTAACCTAACCTAACCTAACCTAACCTAACCTAACCTAACCTAACCTAACCTAACCTAACCTAACCTAACCTAACCTAACCTAACCTAACCTAACCTAACCTAACCTAACCTAACCTAACCTAACCTAACCTAACCTAACCTAACCTAACCTAACCTAACCTAACCTAACCTAACCTAACCTAACCTAACCTAACCTAACCTAACCTAACCTAACCTAACCTAACCTAACCTAACCTAACCTAACCTAACCTAACCTAACCTAACCTAACCTAACCTAACCTAACCTAACCTAACCTAACCTAACCTAACCTAACCTAACCTAACCTAACCTAACCTAACCTAACCTAACCTAACCTAACCTAACCTAACCTAACCTAACCTAACCTAACCTAACCTAACCTAACCTAACCTAACCTAACCTAACCTAACCTAACCTAACCTAACCTAACCTAACCTAACCTAACCTAACCTAACCTAACCTAACCTAACCTAACCTAACCTAACCTAACCTAACCTAACCTAACCTAACCTAACCTAACCTAACCTAACCTAACCTAACCTAACCTAACCTAACCTAACCTAACCTAACCTAACCTAACCTAACCTAACCTAACCTAACCTAACCTAACCTAACCTAACCTAACCTAACCTAACCTAACCTAACCTAACCTAACCTAACCTAACCTAACCTAACCTAACCTAACCTAACCTAACCTAACCTAACCTAACCTAACCTAACCTAACCTAACCTAACCTAACCTAACCTAACCTAACCTAACCTAACCTAACCTAACCTAACCTAACCTAACCTAACCTAACCTAACCTAACCTAACCTAACCTAACCTAACCTAACCTAACCTAACCTAACCTAACCTAACCTAACCTAACCTAACCTAACCTAACCTAACCTAACCTAACCTAACCTAACCTAAC